>JASPKZ010000039.1:305000-327500 GCA_030220185.1 Diploptera punctata | reverse complement strand
AGTGCGTGTTAGATAGGATATGGGGAAAACAATGGGTTCTTTCTTTATTTGATAACCCCAGCTACTATTATATAAACGAAGTATTTTTTTCATCATCATCATCCATGTCTACATAATTCAATTAACCTTTCTCCATTCTCATTTAAAATGTTTTCTCCAAACTTTCCTACTATGGTGCTGAAGTCTGGCATATTCCTACCAGGGAAATGAAAAGAATTTTAAGTACAGAAATGCATGTTTTAAGAAGATCAGCTGGAAAATGTAGAATGGATAAAAAAAACTGCTGGCGCGACCGGCCTACAAGGCCCTTAGCCTACCATCCGGCTGCTGGCATCTCATCCACATATGTCAGTCACAGAGTTAGATGATCAGCCAGTGTAGGGGTGACATGTGGTCAGCATGTCGAGTCCCCCCAGCCGTTATAGCTGGTTTTCTCAACCTGCGCTACTTATTGTGGCTACCCAAATGCCTCACGATGCTGGGTAGGCACCCGTCCCATATTGGCCGAAATACCATGAGAAAATTTCTTCCCCCATGGAGACCCGAACCAGCGCTAGTCCTGTAGCTCTGCGCCAAGGCTTCTTTTAACCACTCGGCTACGGCGCGTGACATGTAGAATGGATAGAATACGAAATAAAGAAATAAGGGAAATTATGAGTGTACAAGAGGAGCCGGACATCATAGACATTATAGAAAAGAAAAGATTACAGTGGTATGGCCATGTCAAAAGAATGCCAGAACAAAGATTGCCTAAAATTGTTACGGAATGGATCCCAATGGAAACGAGGAAGAGAGGAAGACCGAAAAAAAACTTGTATAGAAGTGGTAAAGCAGGCTATGAATATCAGAGGAATGGAAGAAGATCAATGGATGGACAGAGAGGAATGGCGTTTGGTTTCCCCAAGACGGCGGCAGCTGCCATGATACCGGATGATGATGATGATGATGATCATCATCATCATCCATGCAAGTATTAGGCCGTGTAGCCTGTTACGGTCTCAAAGAGGAGTTTTCCATCCAGCTCTTTTTTGGACGTCCCAGCGATCTTTTGCCTTGGGGCAGTAACGAAGCATGGCTTTTGGAATTCTATGAGACGGCGTTCGTTGAAAATGGGCTTTCCAGTTGTTCTGGTAGTTTTGTATATGGTGAAGAATGGGTTCTACATCCAACTCTTCCACAATTTCCTCATTTCTTTTATGGTCCCACTTTGTATAGCCTGCAGTACGGTGCATAAATCGAATCTCATTTGCTGTTATTCGGCTTTCATCTCTTCTTCGTATTGTCCATGCTTCACTACCATATCTAATACTGGTCTTGCGAGAACCTTATAAAGCCGTAATCTTGTGTTCTTCTGTACTAAAGACGAATAATAGTAATAATAGTAATAATAATAATAATAATAATAATAATAATAATAATAATATTGACAATAATAATAGTAATAATACTAGTAGTAATAATAAAAGTAATATTAATAATTATAATAACTACAATAATAACCTATAAGTCCACCGCTGTGGTCTCGAGGTAGCGTTGCTGCCTTGTCACACAGTGGGCCCGGGTTCTATCCCGGTCAGGACAGTTTTTCTGGATGAGGTTTTTATCGGGGTTTTTCCTCACCTGTAAGACAAATGTCAGGAAAAGTTTAAGGCCCAAACGATCCCTGAAATAATATGCCTTTCGCAATCATCATCACGCATATTCATCTTACATTAAGCTTAGGATTAAGAACTCTCCTGGCGCACCGCTATCATCATCACAATCACCAATCATATCATCGGGGCAACGTAACCCCACCTTCCAGGCACCCCAACCTCAAAAATGGGTTACAAGTACGCCATGCCAGGAGAGAACACCAGGAATGTCGAAAGACAACCTGAGGTATTTGAAAAAAAAATAATAATCTATAATTTGATTAAGTAATTGGCTTGGTAAAGAAAGTGCAAACTATAAAAGAATAAAAAAAAACATAAAAGAATGAAGGAGGGGCATGGAAGTTCTTCATAGGAAAATCAGAAGGAAGCTCCCACTAGGCAGGCAGAATGAGGCGGAAAATATTAACAGTGATTTGTGGGAATTACATTATACAGGGAATAATTGGGAAATATTATCTCAGGATAGGGACATATGGAACGTAAGGGTTCGAAAATGCCAGTGAGTTAGTTAATTGGTTAGATTGGACCAGTTCAACTATTATAGTATTTTATCCTTATGGAGGAAAGCAACGGGAAGCTACCACACCTATAATTCCCTAGTGAAGCTGTAAATCATAGCATGAAAATGCTATGATTGCAGTGAAAGACTTGTCATATGACAGAACTGTAAATAAAATATTATGGTGTGAATACTATTGGAATCTGCATCACCAGGTGGAATATTTACAAAATACCAGGCGGTGGATAATGAAAATCGTAGGGAAAACTCTCCGAAAGCAAAGAATAGCCCAGCGGAGCCTCGTAAAAGACGGCTAGATCCTTGATTTCAATATACAGGGCTAGTAGCCTTTACTAAAGAAAGAACAGCAAAGCAAGAACTCAGGAGTAATTACGGTGAATTTCCAAGGAATTCAAATTGTGCTCGAAGGGCGAAAAAAATGTGTGAAATACAGTAGAAGACGTCTCTCTTGTTCCTTTATCTCGTCTCATTCCTGTGAAAATGGATGTGTTCTGTGGAGAGAGCCATCATTTAGAACACCTCCTTCACTGCAATACACAACCCGTTCTCTTGTATACGTTTTTGTGTGCAGTTCAAGAAGGAAGACCACAAAGATGGAATAAGACATTTAAGGCCGAGAATTCAACTTGTGACTTTAACAAAGAGAAAAGAAAGCTTTGTTACTAACAAGAACGTCTCTTCTAACACCTAACGCGTATATACTCGTAGACATAATATATTATTCTATTTTATTTCATTCTTGGAAGCTTCAATATTTTAGGTAAAATCTTGTCTGTAAAATTCTGTTTTATCAACTGTGTGTATATATATATATATGAACTTCGGGTAATTTGGACCCCTGTTTTTGAATTTTTTGTTTTTCTTCTTTTAATTAAGAGATTTGAATTTTGTTTAATTGCCGGGATTATCATTAGTGTTGTAAGTATGAAATAGATCCATAGTAATTCTGCCCGAAGGCAGGTCCTTCACTGCAATCATAGCATTTTCATGCTCTGCTTTGCAGCTTTACTGGGGATTTGTAGGTGTGGTAGCTTCCCATTGCTTTCCACACCGGTGAAGGATGATGATGATGATTATGATAATGATAAGGATGATTATGATGAGGATGGCCATATGATTTTGGGGACCGTTTGGGCCTTAAATTTTTCCTCACATTTGCCTTACAGGTGAGGAAAAACCTCGATAAAAACCTTACACAGGAAAACTGTCCCGACCGGGGATCGAACCCGGGCCCGCTGCGTGACAAGGCAGCACGCTAGCTCGAGACCACAGTGGTGGACATATATATATATATATATATATATATATCCATAGTAATTCTGCCCGAGGGCAGGTCTTTCACTGCAATCATAGCATTTACAGGCTATGCTTTTCAGCTTTACTAGGGAATTTCAGGTGTGGTAGCTTATATATATAATGACGTGATAAGAAAAATAAATTCCTGGACGGGATTTAAATCCGGACCTCTCTATTTGTACTCGAGGATGCTATCCATTACACCACCAGTCGAATCCAATACAAACACTTATATAAATATATATATATATATATATATATATATATATATATATATATTCTCCATTATTACAAGATATAGCGAGAACTCGGTCTTCACTGCCACCTGGTAGCCACTACAACAAGTAAGCAAATTAAAGAGAATATTTTTACCTTATAGCAGTGATTCTTTATATATATATGAACTTCGGGTAATTTGGACCCCTCTTTGAATTTTTTTGTTTTTCTTCTTTTAATTAAGGGATTTGAATTTCGTTTAATTGCAGTGATTATCATTAGTGTTGTAACTATGAAGTAGCATTGTTATTTTATTTAAATATGAAAACATCTTCATAATTTATATTTTTTTTTTTTGCATTACAAGAAAGGTCCACTTTAACCTCCATATTCTGATAAAGTGGACCCCAGAGTACATCTTAGGTTTTAGTATATTTTTAAGTTTATTTACACTATTAATTTATACAGACAGACATACATTAATGTGTAAATATTTATGACCGATCATAATTAAAAAGCGTTGATATTTATTTAATGCCTTCAAAAATTATTGTTGATTACAACATTTACACGTCATTTAACTGCAGAAAGCGACGGTCTTAGGGTTTGGTAAAATTACAAGGATATTAGATAAAATTAATTGAGTGAATGGTGTTTACAGACTATTTAACTCATGCCCCAAATGGGAGTCAATGACCAATCACGTTTCAATGATTTCTGTTTTACAACCAATCAGAGTCGTGTTTCACGAAATATTTATCAGTGTTATAATTACCATATTAAAGAAAGCTCCTCCTTTTTAATATTCTGAAATAGTATGATCTAGTTGCAGTGATAAACAAAAGAAGCAGATGAAGCGTACCTATCGTTTCTCATTTGTTTTCAAACATCGCCGTTTACATTAGATATATAAATATTTTAAAATAACTACAGTTAAATAATGATTTGTGAGTAAACAGCTTAATTTTATTCGTTAAATAGTCCTAACAAATGCCACTCTTGATTTCCAAATTCTCTAGATAAATTCACTCCTCACTTCGTGAGTCGTGAATTTATCGATAATTTGGAAATCACTCGTGGCATTACTTATGATAACATCGATAAAGTATACGTATTCGTGTAAAATGGACCCAGGTCCTCGTGGAGGGTGCACATTAACCGAATTCCTTTGTTATGTTTAATTATTTTATACAGCCACTATGTCACATAATATCAAACAAAACCCATCAATATATTGTAACAGAATCTACGTAATATAATATATTTAAGAGTTTTTCCAACATTTGTAATATTCAATAGCAGAAATTAAGAATTGATTCTTATCTTGTAAAACTTTCAAAGTGGCCATTTTCATAAATATCACAAATAAACCCTTATTCGCACAAAGAATAAAAGAAACTGGCCTTGAACCCGTGAAAGTTGATGAGTGGAAGAAATTAAAATATTTTCAGTTGGAGGGCAGCACCAATTAAAGAAGATATTAACAGGGTCCACTTAAACAGAAGGGTTCACATTACCCAAACTTCCCTATATATATATATATATATATATATATATATATATATATATATATATAGCCTACACATACACACATTCGTATGTTAGTCTAAACTTTCATTGAACGTAATATTTTAATAAATTATAATTTAACAGATAATTAAAGATAGGCATTATTTTATTTAATGACGCTATTTATCTATTTATCTGTTGTAATTTTTAATGACTCGATTCGAAGCTGGCGAGAATGGGTCGATACATTTGAATTTGTTTGCGTGCTGCAAATCTAACATTCCTCAGTAGATTTTATAGCTTGGAAAATCTGTTTCAGGATACAATCTAATACTTGAGTTTCTACGAATAATACGAGCCAATGTTGTCATGCACATTGTTTTAAATTATGTTCCACTTATGAAAAATTATAATTTTTTTAATTAAGAGGTAGAATGTCAATTAAACAAAATGTTTTTTCACACGTAGAAATGCATTTTTAATGGAAACGGACAGCTAATAATAAATGAGGAAAATTTTGAGGAAGTGTCTGAATTCAAATACCTAGGAACAATAACAAACAGGAATGAGATGCACAGAGAAATTAAACATAGGCTCAATTCTGGAAATGCGTGCTATTATGCAATGCAGAGACTCTTGATGTCCCAACTCCTTTCAAAAAACGTTAAACTGAAAATATATAAAACTATTATTCTACCAGTTATATTATATGGATGCGAAACATGGACTCTTACTTTAAGGGAGGAAAAGAGATTACGAGTATTTAAGAATAAAGTTCTTAGGAAAATTGTTGGACCAAAGAGAAATGAACAGACAGGTGAATGGAGAAGACTACATAACAATGAACCACATGGTCTTTATAGGAAGCCAGATATAATGAGAACGGTTGTCTCGTAGACTGCGATGGGCAGGACATGTGGCACGAATGGGGGAATGAAAGACATGCATGGAAGCTTCTTGTAGGAAAACCAGAGGACAAACACCCAGTTGGTAGACCAAGAATGAGGTGGGAGAATAACATTAACTATGATTTGAGGGAAGTAGATTATACAGGGAATGATTGGAAAACATTAGCTCAGGATAGGGATGTATGGAGAGTATATGTCCGCGCGGCCATGAACCTACGGGTTCGATAGTGCCAGTGAGTTAGTGAGTTAGTTAAGTAGGTTTATTATTCGTGAACATTTATCATTTTTAGCAATATATAAGCAAATGGAAAGAAAATGTAATTACATACAAATTCTAGTCTTAGTCATGAGGCATGAATCGGGAATGAAAGAGTAGCATCGGAACTTCTTTATTATTATAATAATAATAATAATAATAATAATAATAATAATAATGCTTTATTTATTCTGGCAGAGTTAAGGCCATAAGGCCTTCTCTTCGACTCAACCAGCACAAATACAAATAAATATTTGACAAATATAGATATACACTATACTAATTATAAACAGTTAAAGATACATTAAATGTAGCAATGTAAATTGCATGTACAAACAACATTTTATAGGATAATAACAATAATAATACGTACGATAATAATAATAATAATAATAATAATAATAATAATAATATAATAATAATCATCCGGTATCATGGCAGCTGCCGCCGTCTTCCGGAAACCAAACGCCATTCCTCTCTATCCATCCATTGATCTTCGTCCATTCCTCTGATATTCATAACTGCTTGTACCCCTTCTATCGAAGTTTTCTTCGGTCTTCCTCTCTTCCTCCTTTCCATTGGAATCCATTCCATAACAATTTTTGGCAATCTTTGCTCTGGCATTCGTTTGACATGACCATACCACTGCAATCTTTTCTTTTTCTATGATGTCTATGATGTCCGGCTCCTATCATGTTGTTTGGTTTCTTAGCATTTTTTTTTATTTTTATGATGAACGAGGAGCTGGCCCGATGCATCAACTCCCAACCCGGGGGACGGGTAATTTTTGTTCAAGGTTTTCTTCCTCTAGCCTTTGATAGTCCAGTATCTTACTGCAAGGCAGCAGCGCTAGTTTTGGTCCGCCCTGGGTATTTTATTTCCCCAGTACCCGCCATATCTGGTGAGCATTCCCCTATCCGCCACCTGGGGAGGCGCCCGATGGGAGACTGGCAACTCCACACGGGAATAATAATAATAATAATAATAATAATCCGATCCGATTGAGGGTCTTTCAACTTTTTCAGCGGTTGCCCTTTTACCAGCCGGCTGCTGGCCCCTTCACATCCACATGTGTCAATCACAGAGGTAGATGATCAACAGCCAGTGTAGGGGTGACATGTGGTTAGCATGTCGAGTTCCCCAGCCGTTATAGCTGGTTCCTCAACCTGGAGCCGCTACTTATTGTAGCTACCCAATTGCCTCACGATGCTGGGTGGGCACCGGTCCAATACTGGCCGAAATACCATGTGAAAATTTCTTCACCCATGGAGACTCGAACCAGCGCAAGTCCCGTAGCTCTGCGCCAAGGCTTCCTACCTTAACCGCTCGGCTACGGCGCGGGACAATAATAATAATAATAATATAAATATGATAAATTATACGAGAAACACCAATTAATATATATACCTTACACTGGGTTAGGAAAACCATAGGAAAAAATGCCAAAAAATGAGGTGGGAGAATAACGTTAACCATGATTTGAGTGAGGTGAACCATACGGGGGTGATTGCAAACATTAGTTGGGGATAGAGGTGGATGGAGAGCTTATCTCCGCGCGGCTATGTATCTCCGAGTAAGATAGTGGCACTTAAATAAACCGTTTTTTGTTCCTATAAAATGATGGTACGATGTCGGTTAGGTTTGCCAAAGTGTGCAAGCGTCCCTGGGAACTGCTTCAGTTGTCTGCTATGGGAAAGCAATATTGTTGGTTCTGCGGTTGAGTCAATTACTTGCAGGTGCCTTTGTTGTGGCAGTTTTTATCATGTAAATAACGTGGGAGATCTGGAAGCTGATGTATTTTTAAGCATGTCCACTATGTCTTCTCGTTGAAGTAACAAATCTGCTCCCTCTGGTTTTGACGACAAGGTGTATTCATGAGGGGAGAGGATGAGAGACTCGTGTCGTTATGTCTTCCCCTTCACCCAGAATAAAGAACCCAATAAAACTCGAGTATTCAATCAATACTGGCCTTAGGGACAACTCTTCATACAAACTTGTTATAAATCATTTATAAGTTTTACTTGTATTTTGTGAACAAACTTCTAAATAAATACACGCTGAGCGAGTAGTCTCAGCTGGTAGCTTTGAGATTCCTATTCGAAAGATTCAAAACCCTAGGCCGAAACATCACTGGAGAGTTTATTCCGTTTTCCTCATTCGTCTAGCCATATGACGAGTTGTATTTTATCATAAGTAATGCCGCGAGTGATTTCCAATTTATCTAGAGAATTTGGAAATCAAGAGTGGCATTTGCTAGGACTATTTAACGAATAAAATTAAGCTGTTTATTCACAAATCATTATATAACTATAGTTATTTTAAAATATTTATATATTTAATGTAAATGGCGATGTTTGAAAACAAATGAGAAACGATTGGTACGCTTCATTTGCTTTTCTTGTTCATCACTTCAACCAAATCATATTATTTATTGCCAAGTATCGCAAAATTGTAAGAATTCACTCTGTTGGAGAAATTTATAACCAACATTATAGGTATTAATTAATTTCTGATGTCGTATGATGTAAATATGTAAATTATATTTTTCTGCAACGTCATTTCCTGGACAATAATTCGTATTATTATTATTATTATTATTATTATTATTATTATTATTATTATTATTATTATTATTATTATTATTGAATCTCCAAATATTTTGAAACCCTATTTCGCCACAAAGGCATGTTAGGGTTGTAGCTAGTATAACAATATTATACTATACATTGTAAAAACAGAAATATTATCTTATGGTTTTGAATGAGAGTTATGAATTACATAGATAGTCTTAGAAAATACTACATATTGTTATGAATGTTTGTTATGAATTTCATAAAATATTTATAATAGTTTTGGATCTTAAAAATCACTTCACACATTGAGGCAGAAGTCTCATCATCATTTAAAAGTAAGTTTAACCACAATAATTGTCTTTCGAATACAGGACAATCAAATAACATGTTTTACAGATTGTATTGATTCTTGACATTTACAATTATGATCACTTGTCTGGGTTAATATTAAATCTGCTAAAATAACTTCCAATTTAAAACTAATAGCAAGATATATCGTTGACCTAATAATTTACGACAACGAAAATCCAATTGGAAAAATATATCTTAATATAACTAAAAAATGCATGAGAAAATGCAATTTACAGAAGAAATCGAAAATAATAATTCAAAAAGTTCTCTAGACCTAACAATAATAAAAAAATCGTTAGCAATATTTTATATATGGCATATACAGTAAACCAACTAGCAATACAATTGTTATCCACAAAAAATCCAGAAACCTCCGTAAAAAAAAACTCAGTAGCTTTATCAGCCTTATAAATTGAATGATGAACGTACCGAAGATGAGCAATGGCGGAAGCAACTATATCAATGGCAACCTACCAGAAAGAAGAAAAGAGGGAGACCAAAGTTAACATGGAAGGAAAACATGAAGATCGTAATGCAAGCAAGAGGGCTAAGCATTAAAGATGCCGAAGATCCTAGGCTTTGGAGGTTTGGCACGAGAAGACGGCAGCAGCTGTAAAAACCCGAAGATAGATAGATATGAAAGTACCGCTAAACCGATAAAACCACAATAAAGAACTGGCCGATATAAAACATTTAGCTTCCAAAAACTGATAAGACGGAGAAATGATTATTTAGAACCTATCTAAAAATATCTTCGACAGCAACTGTAATCTAAGTTGCTCTGTCTCTCTACAAAATACTATAATATGTTGCCAATTTTCCACTCATTGCATAGAGAAGATAGTTTAGTGCCGATCTCCCAAATGGAACCATGTAACAGTATCCTCATCCGTGGTTTCATTGCATTTGTTCCTACCCCAAGATAATTTAAGTCCGACTGCAGGGTGAGCGTTATATTGTGGCTACACTTGGCCTCTTGTACTGCCTGTCTATATCAATAAATTGGTATCTTCCTAACTTTCCTCCATACATTTATTTTATTTCCCGCGTTCCTCTCCCATAACCTTACGCCTTTCAAGTCCCCTTTTTACGCGGATTATACATTTCTCCGAAAACATACTGCCATCCTTGTTTCTTGTAACATTCTCCTTTGAGCGTGTCTTGCTTCCCGTTTATGATGTTCTATTAATACTTCTTCTTCTTCGGCTTTCCCCCATTTATAGGCTTGCCGTCTTCAGTTTCCATTTATCTCTATCATTCCAATCTCCCTCTTCCAAATTCCTATCATCCATTATAGTTCTGACGTAGGTTTTCCATTTCCATCTTGGTCTGCCACGTTTATTTCTTCCAGGGGGTGACCATTGGTATATATTTTTTGGCCATCTTTCATTTTCCATTCTTTGTACATGGCCATACCATTTGAGCGTTTGATTTTCAATCCTCTTAAGAACCGATGTGGTGACATTCATTTCTCTCCAAAGGAATTCATTTCTTATTTTATCCTGTCTTGTTTTTTTGGAGTCTTCTTCTAAAATAATGAAATTGAACTGTTCCAATTTTGTTTGTTTTGTACTTCCGTCAATGACCAAGTTTCACTTCCATATGACAAAATATTCTCTATTATGCCCTTATAAATGTTCATTTTAGTTTCCTTTGTGATTTTTTGTTCCAAATTATTCCCTGTAATGTTTTAGTTGCATTTTTTGCCATTACAATTTTAGTCTGTACATCTCTCTCACAGGTACCTAAATTTGTAATTATTGACCCAAGATATTTAAAACATTCACATTTTTTATTTTCCCTGTTTCAAGTATGAGGTCATCCACATCCTTTCCCAAACACATATATTCTATTTTCTATAAATTTATGTTCAGTCCCCATTTTTTATATTCTTCCATTAGTTTATTCATCATGTATTTCATATCATCTTCATCCCCTGCAAACATTATTTGATCATCTGCAAACAACAACCAATACTTGATAGCCATTTTTTGCCCCATAATGTGTCCAAAAATGTATCGAATTCTTTGAGTAATTCACAATTTGAAGTCCGCATTGCTAAATTCATCGCTCTCCTAAGGAACGTAACTTGATTTTATCTAGCGTTCCCGTTCGTTACCAACCTCATAATACTACGTCATACAGCACAGTCGCTCTCACAGTTTAAGAATAATTCTAACTTACGCACCTGCATATTACGTAATTAATAAGCATTTCGCTTTCCGACTCCTAGCCCTCATCCTTGTACTTCCGACATGCTTCGTCCATTTTCCATTCATTGACAAACACATCCCCAAGTAGACAAAGCTTTTCACATTTTTTATACTCCAACTATGGCATGTCCACTTCTCCCTCCCGCTGTAGACCGACCCTTTTTTTAAATATTTAATAGTATATTACGATGTGAGGTTGGGAAGTGGTTTTTACAGATGCGAGGAAAATGTTTAAAAACCGAGCGATCGCCAGGTTTTTAATTTCCGAGATTCTGTAAAACACTTCACAAACGTACGTTGTACAATATTTTTTGCGCGATGGTGTTTACAAAATAATAAATAATATTAAAATAATAACATGTTTGTTGGAAATATTTGCGTCCATTATAAACAACTGACCAAAGTTAACAGTGTGGGCAATGTTTATCCGTTGAAACTACAAGAACCATGATACCAATCAGTGATAAAATGACGGCAAGTACGTATTTATTGTTTTACATTGTTTCAAATAAAGTTCAGTTCACTTAAATTGCAGTGATTTGTTTCGTATAATGTATATTAACACTACCTTTCGGATATATTTTTGTATATACATTGTACGTAGTATACATAGAGGGCAGTGGTTTTACTTCCCACACGTGGTTTGTAATATGTAATATTACAATACAGTTAGTCCACCGCTGTGGTCTCGAGGTAGGTGCTGCCTTGTCACGCAGCGGGCCCGGATTCGATCCCCGGTCGGGGCAGTTTTTCGGGGTGAGGTTTTTATCGGGGTTTTTCCTCACCTGTAAGACAAGTGTCAGGGAAACTTTAAGGCCCAAACGGTCCCCGAAATCATATGGCCATCATCATCATCACCAACATCCATACCATTATCATCATCGTCATCATCATCATCATCATTATCCTTCACCGGTGTGGAAAGCAACGGGAAGCTACCACACCTACAATTCCCTAGTAAAGCTGCAAAGCATAGCATGAAAATGCTATGATTGCAGTGAAGGACTTGCCCTCGGACAGAATTACTGTGGATGGACAGTACAGTTATTAGGTTGGCAACTCCGAAATGTTGGAAATTGAACTTTCAATCATGGTCGCCATTGCTGTAAGTACGACAAAACGCAATATCGCGCAAAAAAATATGTCAGTATGCAGTTCCTCTCCGTATGTACTATTTTGCTCCTAAAAATTAAAGAGACTCTGCAGAATATATAATATCTTCCACTTATTTTCGTGTAATTTGTTCGTTTTGTTTAGCTACATAACTTAGGGGTCGGTTTAATAACAAAGTAGGGTTGCGAAAGCAGAGAAGGCGCAGTTGGGAATTTGTGTTAAATCAGCGAAAGAATCTCATACATTCCTACAATAGCACCGAAGGGGTCTCGGACCCTAGTCAGCGTGATAAGTCCGTGTAAGGACTCCGGAAAGCCATCAGTAGAGGTCCTCCCACAGGATGTGTTGGCTCATTTCTCTTCCTTTACAAGCTCACAACTATCGCCTTTTAAATTGAAGAGGATGGCAGATCTTAGCTGTGCGTTGCCCAGTTATTTACAAAGCTACGTTAAACATTTACTGTTTTCCTTCACTGAATTTTTCTTATAGAATCAATTATTTTTGCATTACGAAATTTTGACTTTACGTAATACCTTCTAAATGCATAAATTGCCACGTCATATTTTGTTTTGAGTTATGTAACTAACTCACTGGCACAATCGAACCCATAGGTTCGATGCCGCGCGGAGATAAACATTTCATACGTCCCTTCCCAGAGCTAATGTTTTCCAAACACCCCCTGCATAATCTACTTCCCTCAAGTCATGATTAATGCCATTCTCTCGCCTCATTATAGGCCTGGCTACTGGACGCTTTACTATTGCTTTTCCTATAAACAAGTTTCCATATCCCCACCTAACTAACTCACTGGCAGTATCGAACCCGTAGGTTCATGGCCGCGCGGACATAAGCTCTCCATATATCCCTATCCTGAATCAATGTTTTACAGTCATCCCCTGTATAATCTACTTCCCTCAAATCATAGTTAATGTTATTCTCCCACCTCATTCTTGGTCTACCAAATCGGCGTTTTCCCTCAGGTTTTCCTACAAGAGACTTCCATGCACGTCTTTCATTCCCCGTTCGTGCCACATGCCCTGCCCATCGCAGTATTCCAAACCCCACCTTCATTACCCATTCGCGCCTCATTCCTACATATTGTAGTCTATGACACTTATCTGATTTTTAATTATTTAGGCCTAACGTTATCTTATTTTATTTCTTTTATATAAGAAATTGGTCTGTTTGCCTCCCTTCTTTACACAATCAGAAAAGAAAATTTAATTTATAAATGGACACACGTATATTTGTGTGTGTGTGTGTTTGAAGAACGGTGAGAAACTATCTCCTATATTTGGACGAATAGTATCATGTCTTGACATTGTTGCTATTATAGCCTCACTATGATGGTTGTTCAGCGGCTCCCATTGTTTCCCCGCAGCTGTTATATGTAATTAAATATAAAGATGCCGACTACCGCCACTATAACAATTCCGCATGTTAAGCATTGTCGCGCGGCACCCGCTTTTATATAAACGGACAACTGTCATTATAATTTCCTTATAGGTGTAACCATATGGGACTATACATAAACAATGTATTTCTGTGAATTATGTTCAAATGTATTTCATTGTTAGACATTAACAAAGGCAGGTAGTAAACAAATAGAGGCTGCTGAAATGAAGATGTTGAGAGCAATAGCAGGATACCAAAGAACCGATAAAAAGAAAAACGAAGATATAAGAACAGAACTTAATATATTTAATATCTGTGAAAGAATAAAATATTATCAAAATGCTTATCTTTAGCACGTATTACGAATGAATGAACAGAGCATACCAAGAAGAATGTATAATTATAAACCAAAAGGGAGAAAAAATTTGGGAAGACCATTGAATGATGGAAGGACCAATTCGAGCTATGAGATCGGAACAGGCTATTGGGCTTAATCCTTGTTGTTGTTGATGATGATGATGATGAAGATGATGGTGATGAAGATGATGATGATGAAGATGATGAAGAAGAAGATGATGAAGATCATGATGATGATGGTGATGATAAAGATGATGATGATGATGATTAAGATGATGGTGAAGATGATGATGATGAAGATGATGATGATGAAGAATATGATGATGATGATGATGATGATGATGAAGATGA
This sequence comes from Diploptera punctata, assembly GCA_030220185.1. Lineage (NCBI taxonomy): Eukaryota > Metazoa > Arthropoda > Insecta > Blattodea > Blaberidae > Diploptera > Diploptera punctata. The sequence continues at coordinate 312,787 of JASPKZ010000039.1, read as the reverse complement.
TGATGCTGAAGAAGAATATGATGAAGATGATGATGGTGATGATGATGATGATGAAGATGATGATGATTAAGATGATGGTGAAGATGATGAAGATGATGATGATGATGATGAAAGATGATGATGATGATGATGAAGATGATGATAATGATGATGAAGATGATGATGAAGATGATGATGATGATGATGATGATGAAGATGATGATGACAAAGTGAATGATCAACACAAGTCCATATATAACTTGAGTTTTCATATTCATAAATTTTGTTCTGTATGTACATCATATTTGTTACGATTTTACTTCGACGATAATTTTTGTAATTTTGAAACAAATTGTGATTAAGGTACATACCGTGACTCTTATTAACGTTTTATTAAAGTTTCAGTTTTATTAAAGTTTGGCTTAAAATCAGCAAATATAATTTTTTTTCAATTTTCATAAAAATTCTGTGACATATTACAAGCACGAAATTTTATTTTAATCTTGTATCTTGTAAGCCCTTGTTTCCCACAACGAGATTTAGGCGCTCTCCCCCTACTGCGAAGGAATTGTACCATACTAATTTAGTTACACTTCTTTTCGTGTAGATGTCATTGGAGTGGCCCGGTCAGCGTTCCGCCTCATAGTGACATCTAGGAAATCAAGGAAGTGCTAGGACGGGAAAATTTGGCAAATTTTGCTTAGAGATATTTTTATTCAGACTTAAGGACCTTTTACGAGCCTGCAAATCTTCAGACTACCAGAAGATTTGCTCCTTGGATTTTTCAGTCCTAAAAAAATCCATCTAACGCGGCCGGGTTTGAACCCGCACTGTTTTGTAAACGACTGAGCAATGTAAACTCATGTCGTCTTTAAGATCGAAAAAAGCGAATAGTGTATTAAATTTAATTGTATGATTATTTTCATTAGAACGTACTGCAACTCTGATATATTAGCCAAGTCTGCAGCAGATTCCACTTTACAGTGTGCATTTGATCTCTGCCATATTTCTTTCCTAAAGTCACAAATAAACGAACATATAATAGCAAGAAATTGCAATTTATATCAATGAAGTAATATGTTGCTGGAACAAAACATATAAATTTGGAATAAGAATATCAGAAAATAGAAAATTAAACACCCTATTGTTTGCAGATGACCAAATAATAATAGCAAATTCCGAAGATAATCTACAGAAAGGTCTGTATGAACTTAACAAAATTACAGAAGAATATGGATTAAATATATCTACAGAAAAAACAAAAATTATGGCCTTTCAAGGTGTAGATCCTGTCAGAAGTAAAATTGTACTGGACAATAAAATTTTGGAGCAGGTGAATAATTTTACATATCTAGGATGCAATATCTCATATGAAGAAGAAAAGGATGTAAATGCAAAAATATCTAATTTTTTAAGAATTTTAGGGTTAATAAATTCTATCTTCAAGCCACAGTTAGTCCAAAAGCATTCAAGACTGAAAGTGTATAAAACACTGGCTCTTCCAACTCCTTTGTATGGTAGCGAAGTATGGACGTTGAAATAGAAGGATATACAGAGACTTAGATCTGCTGAAATGAGATATCTTCGGAGGACTGCAGGATACACACTACTAGATCACAAAAAAAATGAAGACATCTTAGAAGAATTACACATGGAATCTTTAGAAAACAAAATTTCTGATTATAAGTCAAGATGGATGCAACATGTTCATCGAATGGAAGATCACAGAATACCCAAACAAATGTTAAGATATCAACCTGCAGGAAGAAGAAGACCAGGACGTCCACTCAAAATACTTTTGGATGGTGTCTCTCTTGAGGCCGAAACAGGTCAACAAATGGCCTAAATTTGTGAATGTACTATGATGATGATGATGATGATGATAATAGCAAGATGGAACAATGTGTGGCTCAATAGTACCACAGGTACATTAACACGACAACTGTTCTTTCCAAGTATTTATGACAGAATAAAATGCAAACACATTGTTCCAAATTTCATATTAACACAATTCCTCACTGGGCACGGAAAATTTGGCCAATATCTACAGAGATTCAACATCATAGAAAATGCAAGCTGTAATTGTGGAAGCAATCAAAGCGTAGAACATATTATATTTGATTGTCCATTGTTCTGGAATGAAAGATTTGAAATTATATGTATTCTAAATAACAATGCCTGTTTAATTAAACCACCCATTATAGAAGTGATTATGACAGAAAAGAACTGCAGACTTTTTAATGTTTTTATAGATAAATTTCATAATAAAAACTTTAATTATAGATAAAACAAAAATTATATAACGACACAAATTTGACAAAATATAACCCTAATGTATCTTAGGTGAAATAGGGTTTATAGGTTTTAGATAATAAAAAAACTGTGATTTTAACTAGTGGATGTGAGTTTTTTTTGTTTATTAAGTCTATTTTTAAATAGCATGTGAATAAAAAAGCAATGTTGACAATTGCTGACTGTTTTTATCTACTGTATAATTTATTCACTACAAATGAGTCTGATTTTCAACAAATTTTCATAAGTATCTGATTTCAAATGTGTGAAATTATCAGAATTCTAAGTCCTTGCGTTGTCATAAAACGTAGTTTTATGGTTATTCTGATGATATGTGAATTTTATACTCTTCATTTGACAGACCTTGAAGTAAAAATTCTGGAACTTGGAAATGTCATTTGCGGGGTGAAGTTTTATGCCGGAGTAAAAATGTGATTTTTAACACCAGCGGTTAAGTACCTTCAATCCAGGGGCAAGGCGAGTTAAATTCAAGACTTTATGGGATTTAGTGCGTAAGAAAATATCGATGGTTATGCAGTATACATCGCACTGTGGGGAGATATTCATGAGATAGGGGAGACAGACGTCCTGATATGAAATCAACTCGACCAAACACCCATACAAAACCTTATTTGTGTATCACATGGTAAATTTGCCCTTCACAATGCAAAACCCCTTCTCCTTCTTCATTTATATTTATTGTTAGAATTCACCCAGGTGGAAATATATTTTGTTCCATTCACTTGAGCAAAACTGGGAACTGAACTGAGGGGATTGCTGAACATGTGGTTATCCGCACACATTGTTACATTTTGATTTTTTTCGCGTTTAGGAAGTATATTTTTAACATAGGCTGTTTACTCTGCTAAATATATTAATCCATGTCGAATTACTCGATGAATAGTTTTCATAAGTAAATGCCACAAGTGATTTCCAAATTATCGATAAATTCACTACTCACGAAGTGAGAAATTAATTTATTTAGAGAATTTGGAAATCAAGAGTGGCATTTGTTAGGACTATTTAACGAATAAAATTAAGCTGTTTACTCACAAATCATTATTTAACTGTAGTTATTTTAAAATATTTCATATATATATATATATATATAATGTAAATGGCGATGTTTGAAAACAAATGAGAAACGATTGGTACGCTTCATTTCCTTCCTTTGTTCATCACTGCAACCAGATCAAATATTATTTATTGAATCGCAATATTGTAAGAATGCACCCTAGTGGAGAAATTTATAACCAACGTTATAGGTTTTAATTAATTGGATGTCCTTTGATGTAAATATGTCAATTATATCTTTCTGCAACGTCATTTCCTGGAAAATAATTCGTTTAAGAAAGTGTAAACAGTGTTTTTTGTGGTATAATCAATTGTTACAAATGTTTTTATATTATCTATCACATTCGCTTTCTGCTGACATTCATGCACTATATATACAATCTGGTAGCCGTATTTCTTAGTGGCTCACTTACTGCAAAATAATGCTATGACCTATTAAGAATGTTGAAAAGGAGGTGCTTTCTTTATTATGATAAACTTTAGTTGGTAAATTTTAGGCGAAACACGACTGTGATTGGTTGTAAATAAAAAATAATTGAAATGTGATTGGTCATTGACTCCCATTTGGGGCACGAGTTAAATAGTCATTTTAAATTACTCCACTTTTAGCTTTTCCTCAAGTTTAATTACACTGGTCAACATGATTTTTGTCTCATGAGTACCAATAGTTGTACTTTATGCAATTTTTATCGTGTTTTCAAATATGTATTCGGAATTTCTCCATCATCCACAGTTTTTTATTTCAATTTCAATTAATGGATTTAAATAATTATTTCTTTAATAAATCTAGATTTGTTCCCGGAAAATTTTGGCGCAGTGAGCGATGAACACGGGGAACACTTTCATCAGGAGATTTCAGCTACGGAAAAGAGATATTAAGGCAAATAGAATCCTAATATGTTGGCCGATTATTGTTTGACCATCAAGAGGGATGCTCCACAGGTGACATATAGCAGAAAATCGTCATTTCTTACTTTCTTGGTGAGTCCGAATGTTCGAATATTGTATAGTTACGAATGTAGAAAATATTAAAGTGTTTACTTACTTACTCACTGGCACTATCGAACCCGTAGGTTCATGTCCGCGCGGATATAAGCTCTCCATACATTCCCTATCCTGAGCTAATGCTTTCCAATCATTCCCTGTATAATCTACTTCCCTCAAATCATAGTTAATGTTGTTCTCCCATCTCATTCTTGGTCTACCAACTGGGCGTTTTCCCTCTGGCTTTCCTACAAGAAGCTTCCATGCACGTCTTTCATTCCCCATACGCGCAACATGTCCTGCCCATCGCAGTCTACAAGACTTAACTGTTCTTATTATATCTGGCTTGCTATAAAGACCATGTAACTTAGTCTTCTCCATTCACCTGTCTGTTCATCTCTTTTTTGGTCCAAAAATTTTCCTAATAACTTTATCCTCAAAAAACTCGTAATCTCATTTCCTCCCTTAAAGTAAGAGTCCATGTTTCGCATCCATATAGTATAACTGGTAGAATAATAGTTAGTGTTTGAAATTATAAATTCCTGTCTCTCTGAAACCTTGCATGATGGAGAAAACCGATCATATTTGAATTCAGGAGAAAAATACTAAGATAATCACATATTTCTCTTTCTGAGACATAAAAAAAAGTTTATTTTTTGTTGCTCAGTGTTATTTTTGTTTATCAAATAAAATATATCAGATAACTTTTACTGTAGTTATTTTATGTAAATTTGTTGGTATGTGACCAGCAGATGGCCTTATGGGTATTTATTGATGTATAAGTCAATAGTTTTATGTTATTTTGTTGTATTCACTGTTGGGAAATATGTGTCTTTATTAGAATTCTGGAGGACACAGTTTTTCCAGCAGCGTATTTTGCATGAGTTGTAACTTAATTTCACATGTAGTTTGAAGTTATGATTACAAAGCTATAAGCTTGAAGTGTCTGTCTCGTAAAGTATTGCGGCGATATCAAAAACTGTAATATTACTTGATGGCACTTCATAAAATTCATCCGTTTTTCAAGGTACGGTGGGATTATCAAACTTTATTGTCTTTCAGTTGCTCGTTCTACGTTTAACTCGTAAAAGTGACGACATTTCCAAATGTAGTTACTCTTACTATAAGTAAATTTAAATATATTGTGAAAGTCTTAACTTAAAAGCAAAATTTAAGTGCCATAAAATGGGATAATTTATCTCAAACCAAATATAGTAGTAGTAGTAGGACTTTATTAGACATAAAGTTAGATATTTACAATATTATTTACAAATATGGGTCGCACAGGCAGTAAGCCGTACGTGCTGTTGACAGTCCGTTACAATGAAGTAATAATTGGTACTAGTGTAAAGAAAAATAAACAAACAAAAAAAAAGGAATAACATTACAATTACATAAAGAAAACACAATAATATTACAATTAAATAATAACACAATAGCATTATACACTAAAAAAATTAATTACATAAAGAAAACACAATAATATTACAATTAAATAATAACACAATAGCATTATACACTAAAAAACATTAACATTACAATTACATAAAGAGAACACAATAATATTACAATTAAATAATAACACAATAGCATTATACACTAATTAATTTATATATAATTGTTAAGAATTAATGGTATTGCATTTTGATAACATATATTTATTCATGAATGAGTGTTGTCCTTATTTTCCGCGTTTTGTCCAGAAATTTACCGAGGTTTATCCAATTTTCTGCATTTACCAATACATTTCTGTGTTTATATATGCGTAACGTATTATTTTTGGTAGTAGCCCAGTAATTGTATTTTATTTAACGATGTTTTTCAGTGTATTTTCCATTAGCGTCACATTTCAAAGATGAGCGTGAAAAGACCTTTAAATTTTGGGCAGAGTCCTCTTATTTCAGATTCGAGGTTCTTTTATTTCATGATTTTTCAGTTCTGAAGAATCTACTCCAGTCGAATTTAAACCCGCAAAACTCGGAACGAATGTCGAAAATGAAAACTACAAGTCCACTGGTACCGACTATTTTTGATTATATTATTTATAATTAATGTATTATTTTATCATTATTCATAATTTGGAATTTATAAATATTATTTCTAAAGTTACATGCAAGTTATGTTAAGTGAGCGAACTCACTGGTGCTATACATTTCATTATACTCTAGATCCTCGTCTTGGCGCAACGTGCAGGCGGGAGTCCCCAGGGCAGTGTTCTTGGACCTCTTCTTTTCTCATTATACGTCAATTACTTATCAACTGTATTAAAGCATATTCTGTATGCTGACTATTCCAAATTTACGTATGTTCATCTCCAGATTCCATCTATAACAGCTTCACGAAAATGAATGATCATCTTATGTGTATTTTTAACAGGGCTTCAAGTTTCGGTAAATCTGAATCCTAACAAATAACAAGGCATTATAATTGGGCAAGAAATACTGCTCACAACATTTTACACATCTAAACTTCCAAACAATACTATAAATAATATAAATATCCCTACTTCTTCTTTAGTGCTAGACCCTGGACTAACCTGGGCCCACATTTAACATGACAAACACAAGTGAAACACGTCTCTAAAAAAATACTTTTTTCCATCTTACCTTATCTTGGACGTTTAAAGAAGTGTCTCTCAATTTGATTAAAACGGACCTTTGTGCAGAATCTTGTGTTGCCACATTTCGATTATTGTGACTTATAAAATTATTTACTGGCACTATCGAACCCGTAGGTTCATGGCCGCGCGGACATAAGCTGTCCATACAACCCTATCCTGAGCTAATGTTTTCCAATCATTCCCTGTATAATCTACTTCCCTCAAACCATAGTTAATGTTGTTCTCCCACCTCATTCTTGGTCTACCAACTGGGCGTTTTCCCTCTGCTTTCCTACAAGAAGCTTCCATGCACGTGTTTCACTCCCCATATGCGCAACATGTCCTGCCCTTGCAGTCTACGAGACTTAACTGTTCTTATTATATCTGGCTTCCTATAAAGACCATGTAGTTCATTGTTATGTAGTCTTCTCCATTCACCAGTCTGTTCATCTCTCCTTGGCCCAAAAAATTTCCTAAGAACTAATTACCTAAAACTATGAATTGTCACAGAGACTGCTGCGTGTTCTTAATGCTTGCGTTCGTTTCATTTTCAACATTCGCCGTTATGATCATATTTTCGAACACTTCATTAATCACTCTTGGCACCGTCTTAGCGACAGATGTAAATTGTAGGCTCTTTCACTTATTTTCAAGCCCTTGAATTCTCACCCTCCTGGTTACCTGACGTCCATATTTGAGAAGTTATTTTCTTGCCACAACATTGAAACCAGGTCATAAGATAAATCTGCTAACTGTCCCTCCCCACAGCACTTCTTCTTATTCTATTTATTTCTCAGTAGCCCCTGCCTACTCCTGGAATTTCCCCCCCCTCAAGCTATCGGGGTTGCCGCACACTTGA